>VFSE01000033.1:0-20123 GCA_010157825.1 Vickermania ingenoplastis | reverse complement strand
TTCCGCCAGCGACGCGCCTTTCCTCCGACGCGCAGCTCCACTACCGCCCAGCGGGTGTGTACGGCGCCGCGCCCTTCGATGGTAAACTTTCGTGCTGTGGAAGGAGCTGCGCCGCCGCCGGGGACTCGCAGCTGGAAGGCGTTGCGCAGGTCATCTCCAGCGGCGGCGGCAGCGTTCTGTGTGTGGTGCGTGCGGAATGCGGGGAGGAGCAAGCCCCAGCTGCCCGTATGCGCATCTGCCGGCCGTATGGGGGTGGGGGGGACGGTGCTCCCCTGGTTGTCCTGCCCGCCTCCGCTGCGCTGGAGAGCTTCCTTCTTTTGTGATCGCCTTCGCTCGCTCAGCGAGCGGACGGCGCCCACAGGCGGGCAGGCGGACCCCACCACGAGGTGTATCTGCTGTTCGACGGCCAACTACTCGAAAGTCCCGTGCCTGATCCCGGCGCCACGCAGCACTGGCGGTGTCACGTGGCGGGCGTGGCTCCAGGGTTGGACTCCTTGAGGACGGAAACGGCGGTGCGATGCGCCTGGGAGGCGGTAGAGCGCCCGCCAGCGGAGCCCTGGGCGGAGGGTGCCCTTCTGGCGCTGCGCAGCGTTATGCCATGCCCGGGCGGGGGGCCGCCCGCCACGAGCAAAGCCTCCCATCTGCGATTTACTCTCGCAACAGCCGAGATGCGGTGGGTGATGGACCTTTTGCTCTCCGACGGCGCGGGATCCTCGTCCGCCAGCCAGTCCTCACAGCGCCGTGCGGGAAGAACCGTCATCTGCTTCTGACGCAGCGCTCGCTCCATATTCCTGTGCAGAGCTTTGTGTGATGCGTTGGACACAGTCGTCATGGCAGTATGCCATTGGTAGGAGCCTTAATGAAAAAAGGATGTTGTGTGTGCTGCACGATGTTTGAATCAACTCCGATGAAGTTTTTGCACTTTTTGTTCCTTGGGTTCTATTTTCTGCTGCCTCACTCCTATTTGTCTTTTTCATTGCATTAGAAGATTCTTTTGACTGCCTGCGAAGATGTCAACGGCCATCGGTATCGATCTGGGTACGACGTACTCGTGCGTCGGCGTGTTCAAGAACGATCAGGTGGAGATCATCGCCAACGACCAGGGTAACCGCACGACGCCGTCGTACGTTGCCTTCACCGAGACGGAGCGCCTTGTCGGGGATGCGGCCAAGAACCAGGTGGCGATGAACCCCAGCAACACGGTGTTCGACGCGAAGCGCATGATTGAAGTTCGATGATCTCGACCTGCAGGCGGACATGAAGCACTGGCCCTTCAAAGTCACCGTCAAGGACGGCAAGCCCGTTGTCAATGGAGTTCCAGGGGGCCACCAAGACCTTCTCCCCAGAAGAAATCTCGGCCATGGTGCTCGGCAAGATGAAGGAAACCGCCGAGGCGTACATTGGGGACAAGGTGACCAAGGCCGTCATCACGGTGCCCGCGTACTTCAATGACTCGCAGCGCCAGGCGACGAAGGACGCCGGCACGATCGCGGGCCTGGAGGTGCTGCGCATCATCAACGAGCCCACTGCCGCTGCCATCGCCTACGGGATGGACAAGAAAGCCGATGGAGAGAAGAACGTGCTCATCTTCGATCTCGGTGGCGGTACCTTCGATGACGCTGCTGACGATCGACGGCGGTATCTTCGAGGTGAAGGCGACGGCCGGTGATACGCACCTTGGCGGCGAGGACTTCGACAACCGCCTCGTTGATTATTTCGCAACGGAGTTCAAGATGCGTTGCGGTAAGGACTCGCACCAACGCGCGTGCCACTCGGCGCCTCCGCACGGCCTGCGAGCGCATCAAGCGGACGCTCTCGAGCTCCACCACGGCTAACATCGAAATCGACGCGCTCTACGAGGGTATTGATTTTTCTCGAAGCTGTCGCGCGCGCGTTTCGAAGAGATGTGCCGCGACCAGTTTGAGAAGTGCCTGGAGCCGGTGAAGAAAGTGCTGGCGGACGCCGATATCAAGCCCAACATGGTGCACGACGTGGTGCTGGTGGGCGGCTCTACCCGCATCCCGAATGCAGCAGCTGGTGCAGCAGTTCTTCGGTGGCAAGGAGCTCAACCGCTCGATTAACCCCGACGAGGCCGTTGCCTACGGTGCCGCGGTGCAGCCCACATTCTGTCGGGCGGCCGCTCCGAAGACGGACGGCCTGCTCCTCATCGACGTGACGCCTCTCTCGGTGTCGAGACGGCGGGCGGTGTTATGTCTGTCCTCATCCCGAGAAACACCCCCATGCCGATTCAGAAGTCGCAGACCTTCTCCAACAACGCCGACAACCAGCGCAGCGTCGAAATCAAGGTGTACGAGGGCGAGCGCCCCTGGTTTCAGTGCCAGTGCCTCGGCACCTTCACCCTGACCGATATCCCACCCATGCCCGCGGCGGCATCACCGTCTCCTTCGACGTCAACACCGACGGTATCCTGGTGGTGAGCGCCGAGGAGGAGTCCGCCGGACGAAAGCACGCCATCACCATCAAGAACGACAAGGGCCGTCTCAGCAAGGCAGACATTGACAACATGGTGAAGGAGGCCGAGAAGTTTGCGGAAGAGGATCGCAAGAACAGTGAGCGCATCGAGGCACGCAACACGCTCGAGAACTACATCTTCTCCATGCGCGCTACTCTGGACGACCCGGATGTGGGGAACGGCGTTTCCCAGGAGGACCGCGCCAAGATCTCCGCCGCTGTGAGCAAGGCGTCGGGATCGACGACAACGCCGACGCGTCGAAGGACGAGTACATGGCGGAGACAAAGAGTATCGAGGCTGTTGCCCACCCCATTCTTGCCGAGTACTACAAGAAGAAGGTAATGGAGGCTCCCCCATCGTGCCCCCCTAACGAAGGCGGCGAGGGCGCGCCAGGCGAGGCTCCTGAGGACATGGACTAGAGCTGTGAATGCCCGCTGTTCCATCGGGTTATGTGCATCCATTATTAAATGTTTTGTAAACTCCTGACAAAAGAAACGAAAAAGAAGCGAAGGGCGAGGATTGATCATCCACCACATACAATGTCGCCGAACTTCAGCTTCTCAGTTTTCATCGGGGAGGGCGAACTCCGCTGCAGCGGCGCCACTTTTATTTATTATTGTTATTATTGTTATTAACTCCATTTGTTATATATATATATATATATATATTATTTCTTTATTTGTACCTGTAAGATCGATTCACGCGCTGAGACAACCATACACTGCGACACCGCCTTCCACTCCCCGCCAGAGCCACGTGTGTGCGGACCCTGGAGAATGACGGAGGGACGCGACAGAAGCGCACATCCACAGCGGCACACTCCTATTATTTACCGCGCTCTGGGCTGTGTCTGTGTGATGTCCGACGCGTAAGAAAACAAAAAAAAAAGTATTATTTTTAAACAAACAAAGAATAAATTTAGATCTAGGCGCCTTTGGAAGGACGACCACGCTCTTCTCCACCGTACGTGCTCTCTCTCGACGGGTGTATGTACACGTTCGCCTGTGTGATTCCCTGTGTATGCATTTATTTATGTATTTTTATTTGACTTTTATTTTATTTTTGTCTCCGTTGGCCTCGCACTGCGCATCTCCTGCTGGCTCTCCCCCTCAGTCACGCGCTGCCAGTAGAAAAGCTAAAAGATGCAGGTCTCGCTGCACAACAAGGTGAAGACGTTCAATCTCACGGCGGGCAAGTCGCTCCCTGAGTGGCTCGCCGAGCGTCAGAAGAACAAAATGCCTCGGAGAATCGAGTGGAGCTCATTCACGACCTCGAGTTCCACACTCGGCGCGCTGCATTTGGCGCTGCCCCAACGGAACGCATCTCTTCGCCGCTGGGGACTACCCGTACCGCCTCGCGCTTCGACGTCACGGAGCTGAGCATGAAGTACAGTTTTAACGCGGATATGAACATTCTTTCTGGTGTGTTTCATCGGACTACAGGAAGTTCGCCCTGCGGCGCGGGCGGCAGATCACCGTCCACCACCTGCTGCTATTGTGGATCGCGTGCGAGTGCCCACGCCCAGCCTGCCTCGCGTACAACAAGTTCGACGCGGAGCTCCTATCGGCCGGCGCCTCCCCTGAGATACACCGCATCAACGAAACAGGCGCGTTCGCGCCTACAAGACCGACAGTAGCGAGGGCGTAAACCACGTGGAAGTGTTTCAGAGCGGGCCTGTCAGCGGCGTCTGCCGGCTGCTGCAACGGCGCGCCGATGGGCGTCGCGGCGTCGCGGGCGGGAAGGTGCGGGTGGCCGACGGCGCTGAGGTGCGGCACATCGCCGCAGAGGAGGACGGCGGGATGCTGTTTGCCTGCGGCACCAGCGCCGGCGAGGTGTTGTTGTTTGATATCCGTCTGAGCAAGCCGCTGCTGGTTAAGAACCACATGAACGGCCTCCTATAGTCAAGTCGTACTTCTTCCAGGGGCGCAGCACCTCCACAGGCGCCGCTAGCTTCGTGCTGTCCGCCGATACAAGAGCGGTGAAGGTCTGGAACAAGACCGACGGCGCCAACTTCACCAGTGTCGAGGCACCTGCAACCATCACGGACTTCTGTGTACTCCGCGGGCAGCACAATATGGTGGAGCCATTCCGCTGTGATGATAGCGGCGTCCTCGCCATCTGCTGTGATACGCCTCGCGTCCAGGTGCATTTCATTCCGCAGCTCGGGGCAGCGCCGCGGTGGGCGACGTTCCTCGAAAATCTCACGGAGGAGCTGGAGGAGAAGGATTTGACGACGGTGTACGACGACTACACGTTCATCTCAAAGGAGGAGCTCGACCGTCTTGGCCTCAGCGCCAGCGACATGGCGGACGGCAAGATCCGCCCTGCGATGCACGGCGCGTTCATCGAGAACGGCCTGTTCCGCCAGCTCAAGGCGGTGGTGGACCCCGCCGGTTTTAACCGCTACGTGGCGGAGGCGTCCAAACAGCGCAAGACCGACCGCTGGGGCGACCGCATCAGCCGCTTCAAGCACGTGGATAAGGATGGACCTGCAGAAAAGGCGAGCGGGCTGGCTACAGCTCGGCAAGACCCACGCTTCGCCAAGGCATTTGACCCCAGCACGGCTCCGAGCTTCCAGCTGGACCGCAGCAACCCCGAGTACGCCAAGCTACTGACAACCATCGAGGAGCGTAGGAAGAAGGCAAGCGAGCGGCGCCGGCGGTACGACTCCTCTCTCTTCGATGTGGTGCCAGACACGGAGGCACCAGAGGCGGTGCCGGACGCCACTAGCCCGGCGGAGGGCAACCTTCTAGACGGTGTCAAGAGCTCTGGCAAGCACCGCATGGCGCACCCGCCGGCTCCTGCAGAAGGACGCAAGGTTGTTTTGTACGAGGTGAAGCCGGGCAAGGGCACAGTTTTTGAGGGCAACGACAAGTCGATTCACTCCGCCCGAAAGAAGATGCGGGCGGAGAAGCTTACGCTGGAGCAGCGACTGCAAAGGAAACAGTAGCAGCGCAACATCCCAGGCGGCCCCTAGCCCTCGGCGGCGATGCGGTCATTCGCTATCGTATTTAATATTTCATCTCGTTTAATGGTGAAACGATTCACTTTTTTTTTGTTTTAATGCGTGTGTGCCATCGTCCATACATACTTTGTTATCCAAATGGCACGGGATGCGATGCCTGCCAGCACAGACCCTCGGGCTTCACTATTCTTCTCTACAGACTGCGTTCTCTCTCTCTCTCTCTCTTCCTCTCTCTGCTACTGCTGCTGCTGCTGCTGCTGTTATTCTTCGTAGGACGAGGCCCAGCAGCGGTTTAATCCATTTCACTTAAGTTTTCTCCTATATAAGATAGAAGTACATATTTACAAACAGCAACTATATATTTATATCGGTTCGTTTGATTTCTTTATACCCGCATTGGATACACTCTTCTTAATTATTTTGTTTGCTTTGCCTTGACGAGTTGGCGCGGGCACAGGGGAGCCGAGACTTGCTCAGTGTTCCAACGGGTACGTTGAGCAGTACGAAAGCTTCTCGAAGGCAACCGAGACGGCTGTGGACGATTGAGGCTTTTCAACATCGCCTTCTCCGCCTTGCTGCCTCCTGGTTGTCTGAATAGGCGCAGGTGCCGCGATCCAGTGAGACCGTCATCCTCTCCAGCACGCTAGGCGCTGGTTACACTCTGCCCAACTACCCTAGATTTCTGATCTGAGCCGCGGGGACGTTAGTTGTTTTGTGTTGTTTTCTCCCCTTGAGAATTATTATTTTTACTAGTGCAATTATTACATATCCTAACTAAATAAAGTGTGCTTTTTTTGTTGTGTTTTGTTCTGGTTAAAACGAATCTGTGTTTACGTGCACTGCATCGTTTACGACATCGCCGTAGTTACTTCCCCCCCCCGTCGCTGATAAAATGATGGCAGCGCCGATGATGATGAGCCGTGCCGACTGGCAGCCGGACGCCGCCGCTACCCAGTGCTCACACTGCGCCGCGGCCTTTACGTGGCTGCACAGGCGGCACCACTGCCGCCACTGCGGCCGGCTCGTCTGCGGGTCGTGCTCCAATAAAATGCTCCCGCTGCTGCCCTCCTCGGCCGTCTCGGCCGCAGCGCCCCTCACCGCCATCCAATGCACAGACGGCATCTTCACAGCAACCGTATCGCCCGTCTCTCTCCACGGCGGGAGCGACGGCGACACGCCCGGCGAGAGCCAATCGTCCATCGGCGCCCCGATGCAGTGGTGCCGTGTCTGCGACCGCTGCTACACGAGGCTGACGGCGCTGCCCCCAAGGCGGTCGCAGCTGCCGCCGGAAGCGCCACCACGGCCCTCCTCCCCGCTGCAGGGCGTCGTACTTCGGCCGCCCTGCCCTCCGGCGCCGCTGCTGCAGTGCCCCAGCCCCGAGAGTGCGCAGCCGATCCGCCACCTTCCGGTGGTCTCCCTCGCCCCCAGCGCCCTCGAACGACAGGCGCGCCGCCGCCGATCCATCTGCGTGCTACTGCTGGATGAACGGAGCGGCGACGACGTTAGCGGCGGCCCGCGGCTTCACCCCCTCGCGGCGGCCGGTAGGCAGCAGCGACTCGTCGTGCTCCACCGCGTCGGACTCCTCCAGCCGGCTGTACCCGCTGCTCGGCAGCAGCACCGAGGCCCACGCCCACTCGCACACACCGGAGTACACCATCCTGCGCGCTCTTGTCGGGTCCCTCACGAGTGACTACCGCGACATGGCAGACGATTCGTTTCACTTCGCCTGCAGCGGCCGGGCGGCGCTGCTGCCGGCCCCTGCCTTCTTATGCAGCGCGTCCGCCGTCAGTGCCCTCACGAGCCGCTCGGCCAAGGGGAAGGTGTTCGCAGCGCCGGAGCCCGGCGTGCAGCGCTGGGAAATGGAGGTCCGCCTCGCCGCCCCCGCCCCATCGTCGGAGGTGTTCCACGCGCCCATCACAGTACTAGGGGCCGCTGAGCGGCTGGGTCGGCGGCAGCGCCTGCTGGCCGCCTCCGCGCTGGGCCACGCGGCCTCCCTCCCCGAGGCGACGGAACGATTTCCCTCCGTGTCCGAGACGTTGCTGGGCCGGCTGACGAAGATTCCCTGCAGTCCGACTAGCTTTGTCCTCGTCGTCCTGCGCTCCGCCGGCGGCGAGCTGATGCGACAGCGGCAGGACGGGGCAGCCGAGGAGGAGGCGGCGCTGCGCGCGGCCCACGCGCCGCGAGCGCCGCGCCAGCAGACGCTCCGGCGGCTCCTACCGCGTTCAGCGGGACACAATTTATGCGCTGGTTCCAAGGCGTGGTGAAGAAATACGGCGCCGCACCGCACATGTCGGTCATCGACGTGGCCATGACGGTCGACGGTCTCGCCGAGAGCCCCCCTGCCAACCTGGCGGTGCTCGAGGCGATGAACGACCTGCAGCGGGCCGTCCTGCAGCAAGGGTGTACCTACACGCGGCCGCGGCGAGCGTGTGGCTCGGACGCCTTCGGGTCCAGCAGCAGCAGGGGGCCTCTCGGCCGGTGGCCGTCAGGCAGCGTTTCCGGGTGTGAATCCTGTACGGTGCAGCCCCGGTGCGGCTGCACCGTACAGGACGAGCTTTCGGGGGAGTTGGCTGTCCACATTGAACAATTGGTGAGCCGCATGATTCTACGGGACGAAGAGCTGTACCAGAACGAGATAATGAACTCGCTGTGCTAGACGCTCGTTCGGATCGATTCTATATGCAGCACTACCAAAACTTAGACGATGCACAACTTGATGCTTAGATCACGAATGCATCGACGGAGCCGCTACGGCTTGGCACAGCGTATCAATCTTGCTCTACGTCATCACACATACAACTAGCATTAGTAAGTAGGGGATTAGTAAGAGGAACGGAAAACGAAAGGCGCAGAGGAGCTTCATTCACCTGCCATGGGAGTCCTGCGTTGTTTTTTTTATGGTGATTCTTCTCAAACGGAATCAAGCGGAACACAATCGATCCGGCGCTTCATTTTTTTTCTTTTTATTATTATTATTATATGTATTTGCGCAGAGTTACACAACTGTCCCCTGTGCGGCACAGTGAGATTGTGTTGCACTGCTTCCAAGTGGTTTTACGTTTGTTTTTGTTCTTCTTCGCCTATATTACTGCAGATCGTGCACCTGGCGTTTCGCTCAGGCGTGTGCTCGCCAGCATTACAGCATGCTGGCCAGCACACGCCGGTTGTAGGATGGTGCGAAGCAATGGAACCGTGGATGTACCACCTCATCAATCTATATACTCGCTATATAGATTCTATATATCGATCTGTATATCTAGTTCTCTAATTCTATTTAAGTTTCTATTTTTATTTATTTTTTTTCGTTTTTTATTATTATTATTATTATTATTTTTTTTTTAGTTGTTGTTGTTGTCCAAGTTTATGTTCATGTTTGTATTTATATGTACGACTTGTCTTGCTCTTGGGTAGGGTGGCCCTCACGGGTCGCGATGGGCTATCGCTTCTCGTTTCCATATTTTTATTTTGGTGCGTCTTTCCCGACCCCCCGACCCCCCTCCCCCCCCCCCCCTACCCACCCTTTTCTGTCGAGCCGATCTCGATAACAATAAATTTTCTATTATCTCTTCGTCCCTTTTGTATCTCATTCCACCGGTCGCAGTTTTCTGTTTTCTGCCCCACTGCCACTACAGTTATATTTATTTATTCCATACGATATAATCATATATAGAATTATATATATATATATATACATATCTGTCACGCAACCCCGATGCAGTGATCGGTGACACATACATTCGTCGTCTAGTGCCTGTCGTGACGAGTGAAGTGGATATTTGGGCGGGGAGATGTTCAGCGTTTTTTTGTAATTGTTTATCTACAGATATAGATGTATAAGAACCGCCCATAAGTTGGAGCTGTGCGCCGCTCTGGCAGAGAGTTCGTCGCTGCGATCTTCTTTTTTTTTGCTTTTTGTTTTGTTTTGTTACCTTCTGATCCTCTTCTTTCCTGCTGTGTCGTGGCGTCTGCTGGCCTTCCCTTACCACAGAGACCGCCCAGTAAGTACCTTTGCTAGCACGAATCCGAGGCGGTGCACCCGCCCCTCTAAGGGCGGGCCGCAAAGGAATCTTTAGGGAAAGCGGAGATAAGGCGTCCCAGGCCCCAACCGATATAGACGAGCTGTCCCGAATCTATATATGCATACGTATGGTATAATCTGTGAGGCGTTTGCAGGCCTGAGGATCGATTGCTGGCATCCTGAGCTTTTAATTTTTTCCTTCTTTTCATCGTGAGAGACCCTTCTGGCGGCACGTACCTCAAACGTAAGATAATCGATCAGTGATCATCGCTTCGCTCCACTTTTTTTTGTGTGTGTGTGTCTTCCCTAAACCGTACAGTCTTTAGAGCTCGTTGTATACTACCGCTGCTACTATCGCTATACGTCCAACAAAACTAAATATATGTTCTGCCGCAGGTGCGTCGCCGATGGCGAAGGTAGGATCGACGAAGGCCTGTAGGCTCCCTATCCCAGGCTATGGGCTTGCCTTCTCTCCCTCCGCCACATGACTTACACATTTCGTAGGATTGCTCTCTCTCTCTCTCTCTTTCTCTCTCTTTCTCTCGGTGTGTATGGCTTGGAAGCGTTATCGATAGATCTCTGCGTGTCAATGCCTAAAATTCATTAACTTCCTTCTCGGTTATTTGGTGTGGAGGCACAATCGTTTCCTAAGTGCTCGTGAGAATAATAGATATATGCCCTTTCTTACGCTTCCTTGTCTCTTTGACACATCAGTAGGAACTTTCAGGGTTCTATTTCGAATTTGGAACAAAATCGACATTTATTTTAGTTTTATTTATTCGTCACTTTATTTGGATTAATGTCTGAGCTTTGCATCCCGGAGGGTCTGAAGGCCATCTACTCGGGAGAGGATCTGCAGCCCCTTGAAGCCCAGCTCTCGTGCATAAAAGCTTGCTGCGGTAGTCCGACTTATTCCGCGGATGACGCCAAAAGCGCATGGAATGCTGGGCTTACGCAGTTTGCCCTTCGTCAGGGCCAGAAGGATCGTCCCACCAAGATGGTGGTGGACATGTCGCGGGACGCGACAATCACGTCGTGGACGGTGGGTGACCTGACCCGCGAGTCGGTGGGTCGGGTGTACCCCTGTGCCCCAATCCTTGCCCGGTCGTTGGCGCAGTACGATCAGATTGTGAAGGCGTACGCGGCGAAAGGCTCAAGGGACATTTGGGAGCCCCTCAAGGCTCGCTGTGCAGAAGCGGCGAAGGCTCATCGTCTCGCTGCGGTGGAAGCCCTCCTCCTATCACACCTGCTCTTCGCGGAGGACAAGGAGTTCGGGGCTTTTCTCATCGCCAACATGATCCTGTCGATGCCACCGGACATGGCGTACCCAACGCACAATGCCGCCATGCTGATGCGGATGGATCCGTCGACGCGCCTGACCCTCGCGCCGTTGGTCACGCCGCTCCAGGGGCCCATCTACCCGCCCGTGCCAAGCCAGTTTGGCGACCTCAGCGCAGAGCTCCTCCAGACGGGAGGGGCGACGGCTCTGGTGGGGGGTGGGCCGCGGTTGTCCCGCTTCGATACTCCGGAGCCTCCTCTGGAGGGTGGGGAATACTATGCTCAGGTCCGTGCCGCCGACGGTGAGCTCTTGGGTCATGTGGACCTCAGTGACCTGGAAAGGGTTGTTATGCAGCTGGGCCATACGATGGTGGGAAAGCAGGACGAAGCCTTGCAGCGACTTCAAACAGTCATTTCCAATGCTCGGCGGCCAGCTGCTTCCCCGCGCCGGCCCACCAACTACCAGCCCAGAGCCCAGAACACCTATCATCGCGGCTCCAATCGCGCTCGAGGGGGCCCGTATTACGGCGGTGAAGCGAATGGTCCGGCGCCTGTGGATTCTGTCTCTGATAAGCCCAAGGGAAAAAACGGGGTGCCCCCACCGCAGGCGTAAACCCGGTGGGGCAGAGAACAGCTCCTGGAGGGGAGACGATTTTGGTAGGTGGTGACCTCCGGCAGGGTCGCACTTCTAACGTCGAGTTGGATGACCTCCTATTCCGGTATCTTCCCTCTGGTAGAGTTTTACCGTGTAAGACGCTCCCGGACCCCCCTAACCCTATTTGCTCCACCCGGTGTGACGTGGTTAAACGAGAGAGCAATAAGACTGAAGCGTACCGTCGAGGCCAAGCTAGTGCGGCATGGAACAGTGTATTTCCCTTTATTCAGTTTTCACCACTGGATTGCTGCTGTGGTCTCTAGCCCAAGCACTGGCCAGCCGTTGTCCCTCCATTTTGACGTGCATGACTCTGCACCGTCCTGGCAGGTTCACCGCGACTTGAAGCGCCGGCTGCGCATCATTTGGCCTCTGGCCACGCTTACCCTTCACAAGGGCCCCCGGCAGGAACGCGGAAGCGAGGAATTGTGCGGGGGTTTTTATGCTGGCTCACCTGTTGGCGCACAGCCTCGGCTTGACTGTGCCGACGGATGCGTCAATTGCCCCCCCCCTTGCGAGACTTATTTTATCGGACGTCGCTGTACCGCCCTGCTAGAGGAAAATTCCTAGAGGAGTTCACGACGATCCTGAACCACTCCACACCTCTCGTTGGCGGTGATGGACCCATAAGCCCCAGCTGGCGCCGCGACTACGAGGCCTGCGAGGCGGTCGCCCGACGTAATGGTTTTGGTTACTTACTCTGCGCGGCGGCCCTCGCAAACGAGTTGGATGGCAGATTCCGCCGACTTACGGAGTCTGCCATGCGCTGTCGTATCGCTTCGCAGGGCTACGGTGCGGGCGTCCCACGCGCGGGATCCAGCGCGCCTTGTACTGGATGACGGGTGCCGGCTTTACCGCTACGGATGGGAGGAGGCGGCGGCTCCTTTGGCGATTGTTGCCGACCTCCCTCCTGCCGGCTCTCCGTTCCTGCTGACACGGACCTCGCTGGATGTGGTGCTTCCACCGACCTTGGAGAACAGTGATTTCGTGCTTGGTGCGGCTTTTGATCCGACTGTTGTCGCCCGTAATGGCCAAAGCGGGCATTATTTTTTGACCTCCGACGCGTCCGATGCAGAGGTGGGCCTCTACAGGCCGCGGCGAGCCCCAGAGGCGACAACTGAGTTGAGAAGAGTTCGCACACCGCAACAACCGGCGCAGATAGATGATGACCAGGAGGCGCACCGTGTCTTACAGACTGGCGTAGCCACTCATTTAAACTTCGAGGGCGGACATCGAGGGGGTCATGTCTGCCCGAGGGAGTGGTACATTTACCAAACTCAACCCCCTCACGTCTCTGCCGCGGCATGGGCAGCGATGAGCCCAGAGGTTCGGAAGCAACATATCGGCTGGCTGTTGGATCTTCTCCCGATGCCGCTGCATGCCGCCATACTGGAAATGGTTCGACGCCTCGCCATTGGAAGTGGAGCACCATATCAAGACACTTGTCCACCATCCAGGCAGCGTTGCTGCAGCTCCCAATGTACACGAATCAGAAGGAGCGTATCGACCTCCGAGTCTTACCGGAGTGGCAACGGGCCTTACCAGGAACTCGGCGCTTCGAGAAACAATCCATACCCGACCCACCTGCCCCTCTGACGACAGCGGAATACAGCAGAGTCTACACTCTCCTGGCAGACAACCCAACAGCCCGGATATTTCTAGCAATCATGTGGGCGTGTGCAGCTCGGCCTGGAGACATCGATCAGCTCAGGGCCCGGGATGTGCACATGGGAGAGAGCCTAACACCATCAACAGTGCGATTCCAGCTGACGATTCGACGCGGGAAGGGTGCCCGCTTCAGGGGGCCGTACGTGATTCCCTCCGTTCTGTCCAGGCAAGATGCCAGCCTGCCACAGGGACTGCTGTCCCGCCTAGCTACACCGGACTCACGCCTGTTCACAGACCCTACCGGCGTGAGAATGGCAGTGAGAAGGGCCATCCAGAGTGCCAACTCCGCGGCGGCTCTCCCGTCCTTGCGGAAAGGAGCGGCGAGAGCCTTGGCGGACGGCGGGATGTCCGAGGAGGAACTGATGAGGATCACGGGCCACACTCGGGTGGACACACTCCGCCGGTACTTGGGCTATGGCCTCCACACAACGGCGGAGGACGTCGCCGTACAGGACAGCGTCAACCGCGTCCTCCACCAGCAAGCACTCTAGGGCGTGTAGCCCCTAAAGCAGAAGATCTACGAATCGACGGAAACGTCTTACTCGCCGAGATGCGACGACGGGAAGGTTTGCCACCCTTAGACCTTCCACCGCAGGAGGAGTGGCCTCTCCATTTGAAGCGCACGACGCCAGTGAATATTGAGGCGGTAAGACGGCTTCCCGTTGCTCATACAGAGACACGAGTTTTCTTTGACGAGGCCATGCGTTTCCTGCGGCCCGAAACTTTCGCTTTCCTGCGCACCTCACGTACGGTGAAGCCAACACGCAGCTCCATCGCTCGCTCTTCCGGAAGACAAAATTGTTCCTAATGTCCTCGGGCAGCGGAATGGCGTCATAGAAGGCTTCGAAATCGATCTGCAGCATGTAGTGCGCATGGCGTAGTACCTGTCGCCGGCCGAGCCTCGTGGGGTAGCTCAATGCCGGGAGGGTCTTCCTGTTGATGCATGCGTTCACTAACGGCTCCGTGATCAATCGTCTCCTTCCTTTCAGCTCCGGTACTGTAAACACGTTCACCCCATGCCAGCCGTACGGCAGCTTGCCCCCCTCCTGGTGTCGCAGCGGGCACTCCTCGAACTTTCCCATCCTGACGGCTTCGTCGATCTCGTCCTGTCTGAGCTGGGTACTCTTGATGGTGCGGCTCGTCCTCATGCCCTCGAACCGGGCCGGCGTCATGAACTGCCAGCCCTCGTGGAGGTAGGGGAGCGTCTTCTCTCGTGCGGTGGGTAGAGCAAACACTGCGGCGCTCTGCAGCGGCGTGTTGTTCTTTAGGTGGAGCCGCCAGTGGCGGCGGTCCGGGAGCGGCGTCGGGTCAGCGTTGCCGCTGAGGCGCTGCACCTCCAAGTACAGCCGGTTGAGGTCCAGACCCAACTGCTTTACGGAGGGAGCCTTGTGGCCGAGGTACTCGGCGGCGGGCGGTGGACTCGGGCGGCGGCGTCCTGCGCCGCTACGGCCTCCTGGGTTACGGGGAGGCCATGCCCGAGATAGCGGTAGAGCGTCTCCACTCGCTTGTGGCCCATAAGCCGCATCAGGTCCCCCTCGCTCACGCCTTGCTGTGCAAGGTGCCGGACGGCACCCTTGCGGACCGAGTGAAGAGCCGCGGCTCGATTCTCCCGGTGTAGCGCCTTGCGGATGTGATCCTTGAGGATCTCGTGGTCCCGAAATAGGCGCTGATTCGGGGACACTAGGCTCATCGCGCGCCGCAGCTCTGCGGCTTCCTCCTGGAGGAGCGTCGACGCTGGCCAATACGTGCCGCGGAAGCGGGTTCCCTTGCCGACCTTCTGCTCGACTCCCACGGCCACGGTCCATCCGGGCGAACGCTGGTCGCCAGTGTCACGTCCTTCTGGCGCAGGCCAGGGATGTCGCCGGCTCGGGACGCCATCGCCCACATCATCGACAGGAACAGAGCCGCGCGTGGGGAGACCCGTCTCAAACCCTTCACCGCGCTGGTGTACTGGCCGAATGTGATCGGCTCCGGTGGGCCTGGGTCCATCTCGCGCTCCAAACGCTTCACCGTCCTCACCGCTGCGTTCCACTCGGGGTAGGCGCTGAGTCGGACTCCCTGTGACTCTGTCGTGTAGAGGGGGAGGTCCCGCATGGCTCCCGCGTAGGCCGCGAGCTCCTTGGCCCAGGTCGAAGGTTGCCACTTCCTCTGCCGCGCGGTCCTTCGAACGATCTCCAGAATGGCCGACACGATGTTCTGCTCTAACAACTCGAACGGCATGTTCTTGAGATTTTTGAGGCACCGGATGTGGTGCTCTCGGACGGGCTCCGTCACCGCTAGCCATGCTGCCTCGCTGACGTGATGAGGGCGCTTCTCGTGGAGTTGCCAACTCCGTGTGCAGACTCTGGGCGCCCCTTCCAGGCTGCTCTCCCCGTTTAAAGGGAATCTAGTGGAGGTGTCCCTGGCTCTCTCCAGGTCGTCCCTGCTCTTCCTCTTGTGCTGGGGTCGTGGCGCCGCCTGTGTCGCCAGCCGCTGAGTGGCCTGGCTGTCGCCAAGCATCTCCATCCGGTCTCCTACTGGGCTTCGCTCCCTCGGTGCGGCGTCTGCGTGTCGCTCGCGCTGGCGGGTCTCGTACCCGTACTCCACGCCTCCAGGGAGGTACACTCCCAGCGTCGCCGTCGCCGCGTCCGTCGTGAAGTCGAAAGAGTGCTGGGTGCGGTTGTTCACCCTGAGGTTCACCGGGCGTGAGCCAACGACGAAAGATAACCTACCAATACTCGCGGGCAATCCGCTCTGGCTGCGCGTCGTGACGTAGAGGCAGCCGCTCACAGGAAGGGGGGGCTGGGCCGGGTTGTACTCTACCAGAGCTGCTCCCTGTTGCCGAATGGAGTCGGCCACCGTGACGGGGATGGTCTTGCCGCTCTTCTTGAGGCGGTAGTTTCGCATTCCCACGGAGTTCACGTCGAGCGAGCGAGACTTACCGTCCCCGACCATCAGCAGGCCTGTGGCCACGAGCAGGTGGGCGATGCCTCGGGCGTGTGCTTGCCCCATGCCCCTGCTACCTTCCGCCAGCATCTCCTGCACCACTTCCCGAGCCGTCCTCGGCGCCTGCGCTCTCGGCGTCTGCGAGCCTGTGAAGCTGACCACTTCGTAACGGCGGTCCTCCTCGAGGAAAAGATCGATGGCAGGGCCCTGCGGAATGTATGCCGCCGCGTTGGGCGGCGGTGTGGGAAGCGCCACGGGGCGGGGTCGAACGTGCGGTCCTTATCGCTAGCCGTGGCCTGGCTGTCCCGTCTTCTTTTGCGAGGGCCCCCGCCATCCAGGGGCGCGTCGCCCCGGCGTAGTAGCTCGGATTCCATCTTAGCGAGGAAGACCTTTTTGTCCATGTTGGTCTTCTCCGCCAGGACGAAGAGCTGTCGTAACCTAGCGCCGATGGTGGACGGTGACACGATGGCAGCGCCTAGGTAGTCGCAGAAGAACGCCGCAGCCATGAAGAGGCCGCAGTCGTTGCTTCCGGGTTTTGGAGGGGAGGGGCGGGTGGTGATGACCAACTCCGGCCAGAGAGACTTCAGGGACCGCCGGAGGTCCGAACGCACAATTGGGGATGGTGCGGAGTCTCTCGTCTCCAAGAGAAACTTTCCCTTTGGCAGTTGGCGCAGCACACCAGCGATCCAGTGGTGGCGCACGTAAAGAGGAAAGAAGAGAATACGTCTCTTTTTCATGGCGTCCTTGAGCCATGTCACTCGTGCCTCGCGATCGTGCAGCTTCGGCAGAGTGGAGCAGGGGAGTACAGAGCCCCGCGGAAGGTACTTGCTGAAGATGCCGTCCAACTCGACATTGGACGTCATCCCTTCCCTGAAGGTGCCACCTTCAAACCGCGGGCTCTGTTGCTCGAGCGGACCCGAGGGGTAGGACACCGAACCTCCGGGTCTTACTCGTTTTTTGGGGCTTCGCCCTCACCGCCCACGCGTCGGTACTGCGGTCCTGAGCGCCCCTGGCCGCGTCCGGTGGAGTAGGACCCCGGCGCGCACTTGCCTGGTCCATTGCGGCGGTATTGAGAGGGAACGGGCCGGTATGCCGCGAACTTCTCGCGCAGCTCCTGGATCGCCTTCCACAGGTCGCAGTTGGCGTTGAGGCACTGGTTGTCCAGGCGGGCGAACGCATCCTGGATCTCCGCCACGTCGACGCCATAGGGGGGCCTTGGTCCCGTCCTCGTTAAACACGGGCAGCCAGTACGGCGCCCCGCCCTGGTACAGCACCTCGTCCTCGGGGATGAACATCCCCTCTGCGCGTCGGCTGGCGCTGCCGCCCGCAACCTCCCCCTCCAGGAGGAGGATCTTCGCGTTGAGCGCCTCAAGCTCGGCGTTGCCCGGGGGGGGAATAGTGGCATCTTCAGGCGCTCCACCTTCGGTCCGTGCGTCTCCGTCGCCCCACTGACAAGGTCCAGAATATGCCAGTTATGGATGCTGAGGCGCTTGGACGGTTCCTGGAGGTACAGGATTTCCAGCAGGGACTGACGGCCTGCCTCCTTGCCAGAGGAATAGAGGAGATACTCCCCTATTAGAGCCAGAAGCGGCGACAGGGTCCCGCTCTTCGCCTTTGCCATGTAGGCGCTGCGGACCTTCTCCTCCCACTGCTTGGCGTTGCGCTGGATGGCGGTGAAGTGGCGCTGCCACGTGTCCCTCGCATTTTGTAGGTCCTTTACCCACGGGTTGCGGTCGACATACGCCGTCGTGTACTCCTCAGAGGACTTGCCGTGCAGCACCTCAAGCGCCTCCTTGTGCGCCTTCTCTACAGCCGACTTCAGTATGTCAGTCTTCAAGGCCTGACACGCCTCTGCTGAGATCGTTCCCGCCACAGCCGCCGTATCGAAGGCGTCGAACTGGGGCTGCAGGAAGGCCATCACCTTCTCCATGTCTACTGTAACGGACATGCAATAAAGTACAGAAACTGTAACAATAATAGCGTTAGTCCACAGGCGCCTCATCCACAGGCGGGCATACCTAAGGTGCGGGTTGTCACAGAGCAGTTTTTATCATGGAGATCCCTGTCAGCTCAGAGGGTGCACTTTTATCAGCTGTATGTTTTAACATTTTCTATTTTATTTTGTTCTTTATTTATTTTCGGCAAAAGAAAAGTTTAACACCTCCATACATAAGATCTCAAAAATTACCACACAGCCGCTGATTAACTAAAAAACGGCACGTATTCACTGAGTTTGATTTTAGGCGGTGACCCGCTGTAGGCCCCTTGCCGGAGGTTTGCCTTCACGTGGGGGGACACTCGCCCTCGCCACTAAACTGAAACACATCCTTCCTTCCCCTACTCTCCCGTCACTTCTTCATTAGGTAGACAATTAAATTTTCATCTCTTACCGTTCCCTTTTAGAAGGAAGTTGTCCTCCTGCCGGATGTCGTCCGACGGGCCCCGCGACCTCCTCGACGCCTTCAAGCAGACAGCGGAGGCGCTGCAGCAGTTCGGACTGGAGCGTGTGCGGGTCGAGGGGCTGAGCTCCAGCGCCTCCGTGGGAATCGAGGACGGAATCCGGACGGTAACGGAGCAGCAGTTCATGCGAGACTTCGTCTTTCACCTGCGCCCGTGCATTATCGTGGACGCTATCGATGAGTGGCCCGCCATGACTAAGTGGCGCAACGATCGGTACCTCTTCAACCTCGACCAGCACCTCCCGCTGGTGGAGAGTGAGGCGGACACCAACGAGGAGGAGGAGGAGGAGGAGGCCTCAAATATCTTCCTCCGACGCGCCGCGGGCGTTCACGAAAGGCGGGTCACCGTCGCCCTGACGCCCAATGGGCGAGCAGACGCCGTCACCCATGTGGTCTACGAGCGCAGCGATGTTCCTGCAGAGCTGCAGTCGCTAACATTCGGGGAAGCAGCAGCGCCCCACGCCGTCCCCTTGGAGGCCCACCCAGCTCTCGGTGCAGCAGAGCACCCCGGGCCGCCGCACCCCGGCCCCGGCGTGGTGGCCGAGAAAGTTTTTCTTTCAGCGGCGGAGGTGAGGGTAACGCTTCCCGAGTTCTACCGCCTGCTGCAGGGCAACGCGTACACCTCCTCTCTCCCGCCGACCCACATTGACATGCGGGAACTGCGCAGGGAGGGCTGGCGCGGCGCCATTGTCTACGGGCAGCTGCAGAACAACTGCTTCAACACCGAATTCACGCATCTGCACCAAGACGTCCTGCCAAACATCGACGCGTTCGGGAGGCGAGTGTTTGGCTCTGCCCCTGAGGCCAGCAATGTGTGGTTTGGTACGGGTGTGTCGGTCTCCTCGCTGCATCAGGACTGGGTGGAGAACCTGTACGCCGTTGTGCGTGGCGTGAAGGAGTTCTTGCTCATTCCGCCCTGGGAAGGCATCTTTGTCCCGAAGCCGGAGATCCCGTCGGCCGCCTTCGCACTCGACGCCGACCGCACCAACCGAGAGAAGCTCGACTTTAAGTTCCGCCCCTTTCCGGTGAAGGACGGTGAGGTAATGCCCTGGATGGACTTCGACGTGTCGCCGGAGTTCGTGGAAAGCGCCTCAAAGGACGACGTGCTCGGCGCCCTCAACGCCGCGATCGACGCCTGCCACGAGGAGGCAGGGAGGCGTCTGCCGTCGTCGCTGCGGGGCCGGCTGCCCCCCCGCCGAGCTACCGCGCTGCACCCCATCGTCGCCCACGTTCATCCCGGGGAGACGCTCTACCTGCCCGCCATGTGGCTCCACCGGGTGTCGCAGCGCGCGGACGGCAAGGACGTTGCCGCCCGCGCCAAGTCGCGAGCGGCAACGTCGGGGGGGGCGGTCGAGCCGCCGCTGCCGCTCATCGCCGCGGTGAACTATTGGTACGACATGAGCTTCGACAACCCAGCGGTGGTGATGCTGCGGGAGTTCGGCCTGCTCCTGTAGCAGCGGCGGGTGCAAGTCGAGGGCCATATCAGATGGCGGGTGGGCTGCTCCAGCAGGGCGGGCGGCACCCCACAGCAGAAACAAACCAAACATCGTAACCCTTGTACCCCACTCGCTCTCTTGATGCCTGTGCCGCAATCCTTCGGTATCGATAGGCGCCCCTGCCAAAGGACGGGGCTCTAACGCTTCGGTGTTGCCCTGCGCTGCCACTGGGGTCCGGCGCCGTTATCA